>JAWNNQ010000480.1:0-30000 GCA_035044765.1 Leucophenga montana
TATTTGCACTCCATCAAATGTGACAGATGAAAGAGCCCTATTCTGCGGTACACCAGATATTTTTTTAATGGTGTTCCACAGACTTCGCGAACCCGAGTCACAATTATCCAAGTGCTCTAGCCATTTTGCCTTCCTGTGTTCCGCAACGAGATTGTACACATTGCGAGACAACAAGGCAATACGACTATCACCCGGATCATTGGCACGAATTTGATCACGCAAGGTAGCTAAGCGTGCAGCTTCCACTGGAAAGCCTGTCCTAATATTAGGAAACTTGCCAGCAGGAATATGCCTCTTTGCAGCCTTAGTGAGCGCGTCTCTAAGAATTCTTGCACCTACCTTAACATCATTGGGAGGCAAAAGACCGCTGATTGATTGATCAATACAACGTGTAAACTCAGTCCAGTCAGCCCTATTGTAGTTTACAAAGACTCGACGATCCGATTCAACAAAATCTTCCGGACGAGTAATGTTAATCACAATAGGGATATGGTCCGAGCCCAACGCTATATCAATCGACCACTCAGAGTATGCAATAAGCGATTCACTGACGACAGTTAAATCAGGGGAGCTGGATGTGGTAGTGCTCATCCTGGTTGCACAATCCTCATTGATCGTACAAAAAGGAGAGCTATCTATCTGGTCCGCTATACTAATACCCCTAAGGTCATTACCTAATTCTGAAAACCACATCTCATGGTGTGCATTGAAATCACCGAGAATAACTCTGTGATCCCCTTGCAGGACATGGCTCAAAATCGGATTATACCCAGGGTCGCAGCTGTTGACTGGTGGAAGATATAAGTTCACAAACTCAATCTCGACAACTCCGGACTTTACAGCCAGACATTGTGTCTCCAGAAATGAATTCTGTTGACAAACAGAAGGCAGTGAAAAAGGTCTGAAATTCACCGTTCGATGAACGATGAATGCCAGTCCTCCTCCACTGTTTCTGTATCTGTCTTGCCTGACTCTATTAAAGTCAGCAACAGATGCCAGCCGACATGAGTTTGTGAGCTTGGTCTCTTGCACTGCTGCAATTAAGACGTCATGACGCACCATGTAGTCCAAAATCTCAGCCACCTTCCCACGCAGACCATTACAGTTGAGTTGCATAACTCTAAGAGTTAAATCGCTACTCAACCAATGGACTGCGAGTACGCATAATTTGTTGACCGGGCGGCGGAAGAATTGGCCAAGACTGTGTAGAACTACTGACGTCCGCACGGGTGACCGGGACACAGATGGGACAAGCACATTACTATGCGCAGATAGACAACACGACGCAAAGAAATCAGTACTCAAATCTCTATGAGATCTAAGCACAGTGCACCTCCTCATATGACACCAATTGTGACAGCCATTACATCGCACAGATAAAACATTGCGATGCATCTGATTGCCACAAACGGAGCATATCCAGCTAGCAACTGCAGTTGCTTGCGAGGAGGAAGTTGTTGCAGTTGCATTGGAGGTAGGTACAACAGCTGTGTTATCATTGGTAACAGAATTAGAGTTACCTAAGCAACAGCTAGCAACAAATTGCTCTGTCCAGTCTCTATGAGATTGGAGGTCCGAGCAAGATCTAAGTTGGCACCATCTGCCACATCTAGAACACTGAACCGAGGTTGCTTTCCTGAAGATCTTCCTCTCACAAACAGAGCAGAACCAGGGACCAGGTCCCGGGTTCCTCTCAATGTTTGTATAGTTTGGAATCCTCAGTGCGAATTTCACTCTAAAAAAATTGAATCGGTGCGGAAACAAATATTAATTTTAGCATTGCGAAGCTTAAATTGGGATCCATTTTATCGTCTTCCCTCGTATTCGAGTTGTCTTAAGTTACTTTTTTTACCTTCGTTAAAAATGTTTAATGTTTCTACATAAAGTTCTATCCGGTAAAACTTTTTCTATATTTTTAATAATATTTTATTTAATCTTCCCCAGAGACCAAGCATGCATTTGTGCCTCTTAAACTAAATATTTGTACTTCTAAATTTGTGCTGTTTAACCCTTTTCGAGTAATATGCGCTGAATTTAAAAAGCTAAGTTCGTGGTTTTTACTGTGTGCTAGCGATTCTACTTATAAAAAGATATTCCAGCAGTTCTCAATGTTTAACTTTAAAATTTGTACTGTTTTTTAACATTATTGTTATATTATATTGTACGATGTGTGTTTTTTATTTAAATTAATGTTAAAGTAACGATTTTTCTTATTTACCCATTTTTGCGATTACTTTTAATTGTTTATCTTTACAAGTGTGAAAACCCTAACAAATTGTATAAAAATTATTTTAATAAAAAAAATGTATTGCCTATTTTCGTTCTTAAAGTATAAATAAAAGGTTTTCTTAAACTACTCCGAAATATTCGCACGGATGTTGGAATACATCTGTGTGCACTTACCTCACACTCCGGTAAAGAATTATTTTTATTTATAATATCGCTGAGAGTGCCTTCCAACTTTTCATATTCCGTATTGGATCTAAATTTCCATTCTGCACTCTTTGAAAGTTCGGACAAAGCTCGTAGGGTAATTTCAAGTTTAATATCGAATCCGTTTATACATTCAATGTTAGAAAGTAGAATCGGAATTATACGTTGTAAAATGAATTCATCTGAAACAAAACAGGGTTGTTATTTATATAGTAGATATATATGTTCATATGTAATTTATGTTCAAAACTGAGTAAAAAATTTATTACAAATTAAACTATTGTATGTGAATACAAATTTCCTAATAGACGCGAACATTTTGTATATCAGAAATCGAATATTTTAAGAAATTGAATCCTAAAATGAAGAACTAGTTCCACCATTACAATGCATCGACTTATTGTACTCTTCATATGTAGTGTGAATTTATCTAATATATAAAATTCTCGTGTCACAGTTTTAGTAGCCAAACTCCTCCGAAACGACAGATTTTTATGAAATATTTTGTGTATATATTTTTTATACCCCTAAGTGATAATATTACCCCAAATATTAATATTACCCCAAAAAATGTTTTTTTATTTCTTGGACAAAATTCTTTATTTTTATTTCTTTATGATTTGGCATTAAAAAATACATATAACCCTTAATTTTCCCCCTCCTACCCCCTCCCCCATTTTTTAATCGCGATTTTAGTATTTGTTTACGCCGCAAAGGGCAAATATGGGTTAATAAATAGTTATTTTTGTCCTTGTAATAAGATCAAAGAAGAGACGAAAAAATGAGCAAACAAGTGAGAAAAGTGCGTTAGCTGCATCTTTATAAATTGTTTTTGTTTACAATTAGTTTTGATCGCTTGCATTTGAAATTTTGCATTTTGCACCTTACGCATGCATGCCGAGTCTCTGTCGACTTGGGCAGAGCTAGTGTTTTTTGTTAGTTTTTTTTTTTTTTGGTTTTTGGCATAAAACTATTGCGCCAACTAAATTTGTGTTGTTGGGCACGTTG
Source organism: Leucophenga montana (assembly GCA_035044765.1). NCBI lineage: Eukaryota > Metazoa > Arthropoda > Insecta > Diptera > Drosophilidae > Leucophenga > Leucophenga montana. Next base: position 3,442 of record JAWNNQ010000480.1, read on the forward strand.
TTAGTTTTTGGTATTATTAAATTACAATTAATAATAATTATTAGATTTGTTGAATTCGTCTCCGCCCCGAATAGCAGAACAACTATTAATATAAAGGAAAAAATCACGGAAAAAAAATTAATATACGAGTTAATAGGGCAGGGAGAAGTTGGAGCGAAAGGAAGGTAGGTAGTTGGAAGGGGGAGGGGAATAAGTGGTATGGGACGTGGTGGTAGGGGAGGGCGCAGAAGGGACAGCGGATGGAGAGGTAGGGGGAAGGAGAGGTAAAGGAAAGGGCAACAACGTGCCGGGTTCCTTTTAGAAAGGAAGAAGAGGTAGGGGAATGGGGGAACAGGGGTACGGAGGAGGGAGGGAAATGGCAGCAATGCGCTGGATACTATTTAAGATAGAAGGATGAAATGTTGTGTACATGTGAATAGGATCAAAGGGTGAAGGGAAAAGGGGTGGGAAAATAAGGAGAGGAAGAGGAAGGGGGCAGAGGAATGGAGGCAGCGTAAGAGGTGGTTGTAGAAGGAATGGAAGGGACTGAAGAAGAGGGGTATGAGAATTGGAGGTAGAGTAAAGGGTACCAGCTAGCACTTTTATATATACGTAATAGGTCTTGGTCGAAATTCGATATCTCCGCCGAACGAATTTTTCATTTCGTTCTTAAAGCCTGAATGACACACGAATAAGTTCATTTATTTGACACTTCATTACTAAACAAATATGGTTATTGTTATTGGCATCCTATAATGTGTGAATATATAAATTGAACTGGTTCAAGGTCATTTTACATTGGAAAACATTTTTATCAATATATATATATATTTCCTCAATGCGGAAGAAGGAATAATGAACGACATTTTGTTTACACAGAAAAATGATCGGCTTCCGATACACGTGTTTTAGGGTTTGCCAAACCCTTCATCAGTCGGATAGTCCGTACATTGCTAATGATTGCTTATATACCATGCTTAATTGAAAATCGTCTTGTGTATTTCACGATTTTCTGTTAACGAATGAAAATGGAAAGATGTTATACTTTCCTAGCATGTTCTATTGGATTGTTGCAAATAAGGTTTTTTTTATTTTTCTGTGTATTGTTATTGCATTATATATATAAATTAATTTATATATATTTTTCACGATTGTTAAAACGCGGAGCCTATAAATGAACAAGACGAGATCCAACGAAATTTAATCATAAAATCAATCTGAAGCTAAACAATTTGTTTTACTTAAAACTAAACCTAGCCTTATGTTGTTGTCGCTGGGAAAGTGGTGATCCCAGCTTTTCCTGTCGTCGCTTTCGTTGGTCATAATGCTTATCCTGCTACTCGTGCAAGACATCGTATAACCAATATTGTTGTTGAGAGCGGATGTGCTACTGCATTGGAATGCCAAACAAAGCATATTTTGCTGACAACGGGACTTAAGCAATGCTCGTTTTAACTCCTCCCTTGCTTAAGTAAGGATCGTCCCCGGACCTCTTTAAGTTTTAAATTACCGTTTGAATATCTTTGTTCATTTGATAATTTCTTGAACGTTTTAGCAGTCGAAGGGCAGCAAAGCAAACGGCTACGATAATTAGTGTCACCAGGCTGGCATTATTGGATTTGTGGTCAGCTTTTGTTTAAACTCCCCAATGTAATGCAGGTTATCAATGCCGATTCTATGCAGATACGGCAAGCTCAACTCCTTCTGATGGTCGGTGATGTTTAAAAGCGGCGATGTTACAAAACCGGGCATCCTTTCCACAATTTCTGGTTCTTAAAAATGGTTTTATTTATTTCTACCTCGCCATCGAATGTTAGTAAATATGACCCAGTGACAGTCTTTTCTGTCTTATCTTTCTCATTTATTGTGACCGTGTTGTCGTTGATGATAATTATACCATCGTCGATCAAGCCTGTCGGTTGAAGATGGCTTGATCAAGCCTATCGGTTGAAGATGGCTTGATCAAGCCTATCGGTTGAAGATGGCTTGATCAAGCCTATCGGTTGAAGATGTCTTGGGCGGTAATTGCTGCGCGCATGTTGATTTCTGCACTTGTCTTTCACATTCGGCTATGTTGTTGTTTTCCATATGTAGTACAATCCCATTATGCGACCAGGCTAGGTTAAAAACACTGAAAGCGATCTGTATTGTTATAAAAATATTTTGGTCCAATACAATAAAAAAAAAGTAAATAAAAAACTAAAACATAACAAGTTAATACTTCTTGCATGTGTATGGTGTATTGTTATTGCTCTCAGTAGAGAGTTCAAGTGTGTCGTGTCTGAATCTAGTATTTTCCTCATATGTGATTGTGGGAAATTTTTATTTACCAGGGTTGTAGTATCCATTATTATATCCGAGTACGTCGTAAGGTTTGTTGAATAACGTAAGTAGCCAAAGTTTTCGAAGATTACGACGTTTCCGTCCATACGAAACGAAACTAATTTTGTTACAAACTATTTTAGGTTTTGGAATTCTTATTATAAAATGTAAAAAATTATTATTTTGACAAATCTTAACACTTGCTACATTCATTCATTCGGTTATCGAAATTTTGTGTGAATTGCTCATTAACAAGACTTTGAATATTATTATTATCTAGTATGGTGGGATTTATTACGCCAACATTTGCAAGTGTTATGGACAACATAAGGTTCTCCTGTTCCAGTGCTATTATTCTATTTCTAGCAAGCAAGACTTCATACAAGTGATCCGTGTTGATCTGTTTACCTTATGTGCATTTACTAGGTTATTTACCATGTCTGTCAAATTATTTATTTTTTCTTGTGTCTTACTATTTATTACTATTTTGTTATTTTGGCCGTTAATGAGTTGTTTTTTAAAACCTACCGAAGTCATCGAAATCAGGCGTTTCAAAAACCACCTTAAGAGCCGTACATAACAAGTTGAAGCGATGTCGCCAGAAGACGTCCAAGGTGAACTGGCTGCTCAACGCCAACAGCACGCTACCGCTTCGCTGTAAACGAGCGGTATTCAATGTTGTTATTGCGCCGATTTGGAGGTACGGTATCCAGGTCTGGGGCATTGTCTCGGACTAGTCGAAGACGTATCCAGACACTTCAAAATTTGACCTTGCGCCGAATGACTATTGCTGACTGGTACGTGCGAAACACAACCGTGCACAACGACCTCAGAATTGAGACCATAGACAGCCAAGTTGGCGCATTTGCAATAGGGTACAACGAACGTTTGCAGAGTCACTGCAACCGACTGGCTAGAGGCCTCGGGGAGAGAAGAGGGGTCAGGAGACTTAAGCGCAGGTCTTTTAAGGACTTGCTGCAGTAACTTCAGAGGAGGCGCTCCAGAGCTCCCGAACACGCAAACTAAATTTATTAATTAAAATAAATGTTTGTTTATTTGTGATAACACCTGGAGGATCAAACCAGGCTAGGTTAAAAACACTGAAAGCGAGCTGTATTGTTATAAAAATATTTTGGTCCAATACAATAAAAAAAAAGGTAAAAATAAAAAAATAAAACATAACAAGTTAATACTTCTTGCATGTGTATGGTGTATTGTTATTGCTCTCAGTAGAGAGTTCAAGTGTGTCGTGTCTGAATCTAGTATTTTCCTCATATGTGATTGTGGGAAATTTTTATTTACCAGGGTTGTAGTATCCATTATTATATCCGAGTACGTCGTAAGGTTTGTTGAATAACGTAAGTAGCCAAAGTTTTCGAAGATTACGACGTTTCCGTCCATAATTAGGATATATTTCGAATAGGTGAAAACCGTCAACTTTGCCGCCACAGTTGTAATAAAGAGTATTATAGTTAACCTACGTGTGAAATAGAATGGATATGGTGGTCAATGAATAAAGTCTTAAGTGGTTTTGTTTGACTCATTTTATATTGTCCTTATGGACCACTCTTACCCTAATGAGAACTGTAGTTCCCAAATCTTATAACTCTTCCTTACACTATGTAAAAAACTCTGTACTAACAAATCACTATTCAATAAATTTGTAAATTTCATTTAGCAACTTCTATTTTCTTTATTTTTGTAATTGCGCCCGCTTGGACCACCTCCCAGGCTATGAGTACGGGCGCAGTCGGTCAACCTGGCGTGCCAAACAAAATTCCTCCAACGGGTCTGAGTGTCCGCAACTTCCTTCTTCTAGCTTTAAGTTAGTTTTTGCATTGTACTTATTAAGCGACTGTTTTATATATGTAGTTGCAAATTTTTAAATAAATAAAATAAACCGTGTCCTCTATTTTACGCTCAAACTTTAAACATGGTGCAATTTCAAGGGGGGTGTTGTGAAGGAGTGGGGCATTGGATACCACCACGTTATATTGGTTGGTAAGGAAATATTTTATCTTCTCCGAATTGAGCGAAGGCTCATTGTCACAGAACACTTTTTTTGTGTCATGATAAAAATTTAACAGTTGCAAAATTTGAGTTATTTCCAAGATTGTTCTTGACGAAATTGGTTGTACAATAGCGAATTTTGAAAACTTGTCTTGTATTTCCTATCCGTTGAGAATATATCGACGTGCAACATTTCCCCAGCATAGGGATAGGGATCTGTGTTTCTCCCATTATGTGCTTTTTAGGGTGTCTATCGTACTTGGACTTCGCACAAGTCCTGCAATTTGCAATTACCTCGTTTGCATTTCTGGACATTTTAGAAAAAAGTAGTCCAGCAGGATCTGCTTGACATTTTCTTGGCCGCTCTGTGTGCGCGATTATGCTCAGTAACCAAAATTTCCCTCTGTTCACTTTTCTTGGATATACCAGTGACAGCCTTTTTCGAATATAAGAACTTAGTTGATGGAAAAATTTCGACGAGTCAACGTTGGATCCTTGCCAGGACAGGCAGCTTACAATGGATTGCATTTACCACACCATCATTAACCACATCTCTGACCACCCCGTATAATGTTTCTCCGTCTGAGAAATTGTTTTTGTCTTGTTTTTTCTCCAAATAGAACAACTACTTCTACTCTTCTATAATTATCTGGTTTCTAAAACAGTTTACAGGCTTATCGGTTGACTCTTTCGTTTGTCATTGAATGCTCATTATGTATAGTGGCAGAGTCTGAAAGCAGCTCGGTCTCCGGAGCATGGATATTTTGTCGAGAGAGCGCATCCGCGACGTAATTCTGCCTTCTCGGATTGTAAAAGATTTTAGCGTTCTGCTTATCAATAAACGCTTTCCAGCGCTCAATTTTTGCGTTTGGATTCCGGTCTGAAGGCGCAAACGTTAATTGTTGATGATCCGTAAAGATATTTAAGTTATTTACGCCGTACAAATAAATCCTCAGTGACTTAAGGGCCCACACAATTGCCAATAGCTCTCTTTCGTTTGTTCCAAAATTTGTCTCCCTATCCATTAAGTCCTGGATACTGGCTTCCCGTCCTGAGACAGCCCCTAGACCCAGGGATGAAGCATCCTTCGTTAGATCGATTGGCTTCTTGTAGTCTGGGTGGAAGAGCGTTACATCCTCTGATGATAAAACGTCTCCCAATTTGTTAAAAGCCTGAAGCAGAGTGTCCTGATTGCCTCGACCTTAGCAGAAATTGTTCCTATTCCGCCTTGAGATACGTTGAAACCCAAATATTCACCTGTTTGAAATTACACACCCTAAGGGGTATTGGAGCTCGTGGGGGAGGCGCCTTTAACCCAAAACTTATGTTTTATTTATTCTTGGCGTCGAGACGAGTCCAACTAGCCCAAGACCCAGTACCCACCCGCTCAAAAGTTATGAACTTTTGACATTTTCGACGAATTAATGCAATAGTTTGTTTGTTAAAATCGTTTAGCAAATCTGATACAAGATTTTAAGAAACTTTTGTTTTACTACTTTTTTCAAAATGGCTGATTTTGGCGAGAAAAGCTGCATAAAAGCTCACATTTTGAATATCTTTCAAATTAATGCTAAGCTAGTGCTTTACAATCTCTACTTAAAAAAATATAGGTCAAAATGAATTATGAAAAGTACATTTTTCGATTTTACTAAAAAAATGGCCCCAAATTGTCGACCTCATATTTAGAGTAATAATAAATTGTGTGAGATTGGTCAAATTTTGATATATGTATTTTAATAATTTTTTGGGGACCAATTTTTATGCATCCAGTTGAAAATTGGCATAAACACTTCTTTTTATTGCAGTTTAATAGATTATCAAGATTGACCCGCCACGACCACTTTTAGGGGTAGGCCCCATACAAATACACCGGCTTTTTTTGACTTTTTGTATGAAAAACTTTTTTTTTTTTACAATATGATTTCAAAATTTTGTGTGAATGGAATTAGAGCTTCGGTTTAACCGAAGTTAACGGTTTTTCTTGTTTGTGAATTATACTTGGGCAACATTTGGTGTTCGTTGTTGTTGTAACAGCTTCTGGTGAGCTGTATCAGGAAATTATATATACACAATTTATTATATATGAAATGAATGTAGTAGTGCAAAGCAATATTTGTGAAAGTAAGAGAAAGACAGACCGAAATGCAACCTCAGGTGTCTAAGTCTAGGAAAAAAGCAACATCCTCTAGTCGTAACCAGAGGTCTAAAGGGCTCAATTGTGTCGGATGGGACGAGCAATTGAACAAATGAATAGTAACATGCGGTGATTGACCGCAATCAGGGCAGCAATTAGTATTGCTTATCCCAATTCTTTCCCTGTAGCACTCGAGCATAACGCTCCATTCGGATCTTAACTGTGCAAGTTTCGTTCTGGTGCTACGAGGGAGATGTTTTTCGCTCTCATTAATAGGCGGAGGTCTTCCACCTAATATAATGTTGTCCCTATACGAGCGAATGGCATGTTCAGTTGCATCTTTATGCAATTGGGCCCTTCCAGAAGTATACTCATACTCCTCTATATTGCTATCAGTGATAAAACGATTTATGCTCGACTTATATATCCTGATATCCGATCTTATTCGGGTAGGCGCTGATGTAGTGAAGGTGCCATGGTTCGGATGATCACCTCTGTACGCACCCAACAAAAACTGCTTCGAAAGCAGCTCATTATGTTGATGTACAGGAAGTATCACCGCTTCATTGTGCAAATGTTCCTCATGGGTCATTTGCAAACAACCAGTGGCAGTCCTCAGCGCACTATTCTGACTTCTTTGCAGGCTTTGCCATTAAGTCTTACTCTGGAAAGGGGTCCATACAGGAGCAGCATAATTTAGGACAGAACGTAAAATAGCTTTATAAGTTGTTATTATAGTCTCCTTGTCCTTACCCCAAGAAGATCCGGCAAGAGCTTTCAACACTTTGTTTCTCGACTTAAGAAGGTTATTTGTCTTGGTGGCAAGAGCCGAGAATCTAAGCAATGGGTCAAATGTAGTTCCCAATAACATCGGGTACTGGACAGTATGAACCCTTAGACCTCCAACAAAGACATCTAGTTCCATTCTCACCTCCTTAGTCCAGGAAGTGAAAATGGAAGCAGATGACTTATGAGTTGAAAGCCTAAGGTTGCGAGCATTGAAAAAAATTAATAAATTATCCAAATAAATATTAATTCTCGCACAGATATAATCTACATTCACACCCGATGATAAAACATAACAATCATCTGCATAGGTCACTAGTTTTATATGGGGAGGGGGAAGGGGCATCTTTGCCAAATAAAGGTTGAACAGAAGAGGAGAGAGAACCCCACCCTGTGGAACACCTATCTTTAACTTACGATAACCCAACCTCACACCCCTGAACTCAACGTATGCCCTTCTACCATTAAGATAGTTCAATAGCCAGCGTTTCGTTTTATCGGGTAGTGAGGTGGAGTCCAGTTCTTGAAACAAGATTGCATGATCAACTGTGTCAAATGCCTTGTTCAAGTCTAGAGCCACCATCACTGTACGTTCGCATGGCCTCGGCTTATTAAACCCATCAGCTATAAAAGTAGTGATTTCGCTTAGTGCTGAAATCGTACCACGACCTTTCCTAAAACCGTGCTGATGATCTGCTAGAAGGCAGTGGTCTGTCATTGAAGGAAGTAATAATGACTCAAGAACTTTCACTACAGGTGAAAGAAGCGATATCGGCCTATAAGAGGAACCAAGATCAGCTTCACTGCCAGGTTTTAGGAGAGGTACAATCCTTTCTACCTTCTATACATCAGGGACAATTAACTGGGAAATGGATAGGTTTAACACGTGCGTGAGGTATTCTACCGCTATACGCCCAAGGTGCTTCAGCATCAGCATTGAAATGCCGTCTGGGCCGAGTGCCTTGGATGATTTTGCTTTCCCTATAGCAGCAAGAACCTCCTCACATATAAAATCCACCAAATCTTCATGTCCTTTTTTCCTTCTAATGTGACGTATGGATTTAGGCTTTAACCTATTCTGCTGAGAAGGGTGTTGCACGAACTGTCTGCAGAAATAGATGGCACACTTTTTTGACGATCCTATTTGCACTCCCTCAAATGTGACAGATGAAAGAGCTCTATTCTGCGGTACACCAGATATCTTTTTAATAGTGTTCCACAAACTTCGCGAACCCGAGTCACAATTATCCAAGTGCTCTAGCCATTTTGCCTTTCTATGTTCCGCAACGAGATTGTTCACATTGCAAGACAACAAGGCAATACGACTGTCACCCGGATCATTGGCACGAATTTGACCACGCAAGGTAGCTAAGCGTGCAGCTTCCGCTGGAAAGCCTGGCCTAATATTAGGAAACCTGCCAGCAGGAATATGCCTCTTTGCAGCCTTAGTGAGCGAGTCTCTAAGAATTCGTGTCACCTACCTTAACTATCATTGGGAGGCAAAAGACCGCTGATTGATTGATCAATACAGCGTGTAAACTCAGTCCAGTCAGCCCTATTGTAGTTCACAAAGACTCGTCGATCCGATTCAACAAAATCTTCCGGACGAGTAATGTTAACCACAATAGGGATATGGTCCGAGCCCAACGCTATATCAATCGACCACTCAGAGTATGCAATAAGCGATTCACTGACGACAGTTAAATCAGGGGAGCTGGATGTGGTAGAACTCATCCTGGTTGCACAATCCTCATTGATCGTACAAAAGGGAGAGCTGTCTATTTGGTCCGCTATACTAATATCCCTAAGGACATTACCTAACTCCGAGAACCACATCTCATGGTGTGCATTGAAATCACCGAGAATAACTATGATCCCCTTGCAGGACATGGCTCAAAATCGGATTATACCCAGGGTCGCAGCTGTTGACTGGTGGAAGATATAAGTTCGCAAACTCAATCTCGACATCTCCGGACTTTACAGCCAGACATTGTGTCTCCAGAAATGAATTCTGTTGACCAAACAGAAGGCAGTGAAAAAGGTCTGAAATTCACCGTTCGATGAACGATGAATGCCAGTCCTCCTCCACTGTTCCTGTCTCTGTCCTGCCTGACTATATTAAAGTCAGCAACAGATGCCAGCCGACATGAGTCTGTGAGCTTGGTCTCTTGTACTGCTGCAATTAAGACGTCATGACGCACCATGTAGTCCACAATCTCAGCCACCTTCCCACGCAGACCATTACAATTGAGTCAATTAATGGACTGAGAGCACGCATAATTTGTTGACGGGGCGGCGGAAGAATTGGCCAAGACTGCGTAGAACTACAGGAGCTACATGACGCCCGTACGGGTGACATAGATGTGGACATAGATGGGACAAGCATATTACAATGCACAGGTGGACAGCATGACGCAAAGAAGCCAGCACTCCAATCTCTATGAGATCTTAGATCAGTGCACCTCCTCATATGACACCAATTGTAACATTGCGATGTATCTGATTGCCACAAACGGAGCATACCCAGTTTGCAACGGCAGTTGCTTGTGAGGAGAAGGTTTTTGCAGTTGCATTAGATGTAGGTACAACAACTGTGCTATCATTGGTAACAGAATTACAGTTACCTAAGCAGCAGCTAGCAACAAATTGCTCTGTCCAGTCTCTATGAGATTGGAGGCCCGAACAAGATCTCAGGTGGCACCATCTGCCACATCTAGAACACTGGACCGAGGTTGCATTCCTGAAAATCTTTCTCCCACAAACAGAGCAGAACCAGGGACCAGGTTCCTCTCAATGCTGGCGCGTCACAGAAGTATTTTCAACAGTTGCGCCGAAAGAACTGTTGAATCCATATAAAAAATTGTATACATATATACCTGATACAGCCGCTTGGGCTGAGTTGGTCAACCTTTGACTGCACGAATTTTCTTGTGCAGATCGGTCCGGCACGAAAACCCAGTCGTCCTTGGGAACGTTTTTGTGTTTGTATTTTAGAGTAGTGTGACTTAAGTTAATTATAAGCATAAATTAAGTATAACCTTAAATTAAGGGCATACACTGAATTTGTGAACTAAATATCGAAACATTCTGTCTTTTTATTTTTCTTGTAGAAGGATTTAGCAGACGGACAGGCCTGGTCTCGGCATTTAATATAAATTTCTATCGCGACGAACATTAAACACACGCTGATCTAACCACAGCCTGTGACGTCGTTACAATTAATTACACAAAATCTTTAATTGTTATCATTGCAATTATATTATGTAACAGTATTTTATTATTTTAATATTTATTGTATTTATCATATATATAGTATGAATGAATTGTATACACGACATCACGATATTACAGATGGCTATATAGACTCGACTCATAGTGTCTCATATTGCTTCGTCTTTTTCTCATGTTCCTTTTTACTTCGTGCCTGTGTTGATCTATGCGGTCACACCACTGTTGTGGTTGGAACGACTCAAACTGCGTGTTGAACAGCGGCCCAAATACGAAGAAGGCCGAAAAAAGCACCCGCAATCCCCTGTGTGGCTGCAGCACGAGTACTATATTCTACGCGCAATATTGAAGTTTTAACTGGCACGAGCCCTAGATCAGGAAAATCGGATTTTAGTACACAAAAACCTAAGAAACTTTTGTTCTACACCCGTTTTTCATGGCTGATTTTGGCGGGAAAAGCTAAAAAAAAAAAAGTTCAAATTTCAATTGGGTACTGTGCCCAACCAGCTTTATATATTTCAACATGCGATATATCGTCCTTTGAATCCCTTTCAAATTAATGCTAAGCTAGTGCTGTACAATCCAATTGGAACCAAATTATCGTACTCATATTTGGAGTAATAATACAAAGTGATAAAACAGTGAGATTGTTAAAATTTTGGTATATGTATTATACTTTTCTGTGAAAGTTCCGTCAGCTGAAATATAGCATCGCAAATATCAGGTTGTGAAAAATTAACTAATTGTCCTAATGCGTCACTCTAATGGCTGTTACATTTGTTATACGCAGCCTTGACTTAAACCTGTTATACTATTATACACTTGATTTTTAAATTTTCTTCGTATTATATATGTACCTATGCTTGTGTAAATACATCGTTTGTATGTAAGAAATAACATATACATATGAGTATGTATGTATGTAGGATTTGGTTATTTAATCTCGTACATTTATTGCCACAAATTGATTTGTATTTATTATACAAAAGTAAAATGCTTGTTTGTGGTGACGAATGCTTAATTATATATTTCAATCGATTCCAACCATACAAATAAAAAATATAAATACCTCGTCACAAAATTAAAATCACTACTTTATTTCTGTAAAAGGTTCCAGTTTAAAAAAAAAATAAAATATCGGTTCTGGTTTCGGTTCTCAATTTGAATCGGTTAATTTCGGTTAATGGTTACGGCTTCGTTTCCAGTTTTATATGCTGATTAAAATTAATTTTTCAAAACCATTAAGAAGTTTAAGATCAGTTGAAAATTTGATGTGTTATTGGACAAAAACAGTTTTTACCCATTAACTTAATTTTCAATTGTTAAAGATTTTTGAAAAATAGATAAATGTTGCAACCTACGTGCACTGATGGTAGAGCGACTATATCCTCTTCGTGGAGGCTGGCTGGTTGAAACAGGCTTTAAGATAGTTAGGTTATCTAAGAATAACCTCTCGTAAATAAAATTTAATATGTCCCTCCTCAGACAAGCAAATTTTACTTTATACATTTTTGACTACACTGTTTAGGTTCCTATTTTAATACACATAGAAATAAAATATTGACGGCTTTATACTTACCCCGCACAAAAGAGTGTTCTCCTGCGAGAGCTGCTATAAGAAACGTTGATTTTATGTACACTTTAGTATATCTTGAGACCAAGCAAGACATAAGTGCTTCAATTCCCCCAACACGCAAAAATTCAGTAAGTCCTAATTCAAAATTGCGTATCAGAGCTGACACAGCTTGAATTGCACTTCGGCTAATTTCTTCCATTCCACATTTAAAGTAAGATACAAGAAGTGGAATAACATGTTGATCCAAGAAGTGTTTTTGGCAAAATGGGTTATTTTGTGACATTTCGGAAACAATGTATATGGTAGTAACACGAAGTTCAATTATGTCATCCTTCAAGTATTTTAATAAAATTTTGGTCCCACCAGATTTTGCTAAACTGTTTGCCAAATCTAAGTCCTCAATGCGGTCACGTATTACACTTAAAGCGTTTTTTTTTTCTTCCAGACTTGCCATGTCATTATCCAAAGTTACTATTGCTTTGTTAATTTCCTCCATAACATCGACTGTCATTGATTTGAGCGCCTTGGTGAGAAAATTTTTCTGAAAACGACGTGATGAAAATCAAAATTTTTAAGTGTCATAGTATTACAAATGTATTGACTAAAATCTATATTTGAATTACCCAACTATATAATTGCTTGCAGAGAAGTACGTATGAAATAAAAAGTATGTTCTAGAAAATTGAATAAGAGGATGGTGTCGTCATTAATCATATTTTCAAAAAAAAAAACGTTTCTATATCCCTTTGCATAATTCAAAGGATTGAATGAGTTTTCTAAAGCAACCAGGCCTTTACGGTCTTATATTTTCGTAACATGCTATCATAAAAATGTTACTTTGTTATCATAAAAATTTGACAGCTGCATTTTAGTTCTATCTAGGGGCAGAAGAATCGCATTTACAACACTGTAGTGTGATGAAGTCTGGCCGACACAATTTGAGATATATTAGCTATTTATGCAGCAAAAAAATTTAAATGAAGAACAAATAGCTGAAGAGAAAATGGGGAAAAGTATCATATGGTGTCGTGCTCCCATTTTCTCTTTTTACGTGGCGCGATTATCCTAACAATCTGAAAAGGAAATATAAGACCAATCTGACAAATCCTTAATGCCATTAAAGGAGCATATTAAAGTTCTTTAAATGTATGTCAATGCCAAAAGGAGGCGAAGCTCACATAATGAGGATATTTTCTTGATCATCAAAAATCGAGAGATGAGAATTCGGAGACTATAAAACCATTTCTAGTTTAGATAGTACAACACACCTATTCTCACTTCTGGTAAAGTGTATAAAATAAAGGGGCCAACCTAATTATAAATGTGCGTCTCATTCTTGAAATATTGCATTGGGTGTACGTACAACCTTGGTCCCGCCGTTTTCATATATATGGCTTCAGCGGTGTGTTTTAGACGATTTAAATATTATCAATAGTCGATTTGTGTTTATATCATTAAGTTATTCATGATTGAAAATGAAAGCTTATTAATCAAATTTTTAAATAAAGCCTAAATTGTTCAAGAAGAAAAACAGCGGGAGCAAAGTTGTATACCCAATAACATTTTTGTTGTCAGATATTTATGTAGAAACGTCAAATCTTGTGTATCTGAACTCAATCCTATTAAAATATCGTACATAGGTCAATATCGATTAACTATAGAATATAGCCTCATACAAATCTATGGTTCAAACAAAGATCCTTAGACAAGGTACAAGGTTCTTTCGTTATTTTGTTATTGAGCCGAACTCAAAGATATTTTTTACCAGATATAACAATTTTTTACCAGATATAACGCCACACAAGAGGTTAGAAGTTTTTAAACTTGTACTAAGTGTGAGAAAAAGTTTCTCGAACAGAAGAAAGGATATGCCTCGATAGACATGTCTGGTCAAGCTAATTGTACACGTACAATATTGTACTCTATGGGGTCTCGAATTTTTCTTTCGATATTTTATACATATTCACATAATTTTTGACTCTTTAACACAATATTCTTTCATACATACGTACGTACGTACATACACTCGCTCGAAAAAGTCTGCGTACCACAAACGAAAATTTAAATTTGAACTTAAACCGCAAATATCTCAGCTGTTTTATGTACAAGGTTGATCCTATAATAACAGAACTTTTAATTTAAATCGTAGAATACGTATCGCCATCTATTAAATGTTGGCAGCTTTAGAAAGGTACATTTTTCTTTTTTCGAAAGCAGCTAAGTTCATGATAACCGTTGACAGGTTACAAAATAACACGTTTTTTTAACAGCATTTTTTGTAGTTATGTCTGTATGTCGTAAAAACATAATGGACCAAATTAAATTTATATTAGACTTAAGAACTGTTTAAAAAAAGTTTATGATGATGATTGTATGAGTCGTACTCAAGTTTAACGATTTAAAACCGTTCGTGATGATTTGAATGATGATCCAAGACCTGGGCGATCCGAAGCGTTTAATCGTGCTGAGTTAGTAGAAAATTTAAATTAAATAATCGCTATCGATAGAAATTTCACTGTGAGAATGCTAAAAGAAATGAATTCATCTTACTGTAAAATCTACAAAATATTAACTGAAGATTTGGGTAAAAGAAATGTGTGTGCACATTTTGGTCCACATCAGTTAAATAATGATCAAAATAACGCTCGAGTAGTCAATTTTTTTTTTATGAAAAAAACAGATTTGTCTCATTGACCACCCTGCGTATTCGCCTGATCTATTACCATGCATTTTTTTCTCTTTCCAAAATTTAAAACTTTACTGAAATGAGCTTTTTACAATGTCATTCCAGCCATACAAGCAGCCGTATCACAGGTGCTAAAGAACCTCCTTTCTCACAAGTACCGTCATAAGACGTCATGACATGGAGTACACAAATTTTTTTGTATCTTCAGTTGTAATTTTTTACCATTCCTCCCTTATGTTTTTTTTTTCATATTTATGAAGGTAATGGTGTGTTGACGGATACTGCGCTCGAGCACGTCCCACAAATGATTTATGGGATTCATGTCTGGACATTGGGGAGGTGTCAATTTATTTTTTATATTATAAAGGAGCCAGAGCTTTACTTTATACGTACTGTGATATCCTTCAGCCCCAACTTTGGGCAACATTGCAGCAAATTATCCTTTAAAACTTGGATATAACTAGTTTGGTCCATTATTGATTCAATATATGTTAGTTTCTCAACACAATTGGCTGCCATTCACCCCTAACCAGAACTCCTCCTTCACAATGTTTTACGGTCGGCAACAAATTTTCCTTTTCAGGCTGTACCGCACTTTCATCATACCAGCGTTTTATCCCGAAAATTCGAAAAAAAAACATTTTTCCAGATCTCTAGTGGCTTGGTAAAGTACTCATTTACAAACTATGTACATATATGTGCTTCTGCTTATTTACAGTTGAGACGCCCAGCGTTTTTTTTTTAAATTTTTTAAATTTCAGGGCTGTATTATCGGAAATTATTTTTGTATACCTTTCCTGTTTCACTGTGTGTTCAAGACGTCAATCTCGTTTGTTTTTAGAGATTGACGTCTTGAACGGGGTTTTTGACAGGATGGAACCCGTTGAAGTGTAGTTACTTACAAGTCTATGTATTGACGATTGAGCTCTGCCCGCTAGTTTTCCAATTTTTCTATAGGATCTTCCCCTAAAGATATAGCTTTACAATAATCCACTGCGCTATTAACATTTTTATTAGACTCCAATTGATTGAAAATGTATGAACTAAAACTCCAAGATAAGCATTTCTTGAAATATTTTTATGAAACGGTAATCGCATATTCGCTCATTCAAGAATATCGTATGCAGATGTATGCAGACTTTTGAGGTAATGATTTTCCGACTTATACCATAAAATGATTCAAAACTATGATATATAACTATATTATTGAAATGCAGAAGAAAATATTATTAGCTAAAATTATTAAATTAATAATAAAACAAAGTTATATCCAATACATAAAACATTAGCTGAGATATTTGCGATCCAATTTCAAATTTTTTTGTGATGTACGTAGTTTTTCGAACAAATTATTTTTGTCCAAGGTATAATATGAACCAAGCTGATTTTTTTTACATATCGTGCGTTCAAGAATGATATAGGTTTATTCAAAACATTTTAAATGGTTTTACCTCATCATCATCCAATTGGGTTGCTGATACTTCGTTTGGAGGGACATCGGAAGTAGTGTTTTCAACAGCAAATCTCAGAAGACTCTATTAGTATAAAAAAAATTAATATTTAAGTACAAATACACAGTAGCAAAACTAACTTGCAGATTATTTCGGTTTCGATTTGCCTCCATTTCGACCAAATATAATTTGTCAATAACATAAACTCGAAGCTTCGTTTCAACCAACGTGCATTCGATGCAGTAAGGTTCGACGTCTTCCTGTATATAAAAGAGCTGTAAAAACATCAATAACACTATCAATATCATCGATATACATATTGTACCTGTGTGTAGATCGCAACACAATTATGAAATGTTTGGTACATTCTCTGCGCACAGGGTGGTACATTTTAAAATATATTAAATGTAAATGTGAAAATTTTAGAAGTGAAACTTCTTTTGGGACGGTGTGAATTGGATTTTATAAAACGGAAAAGTGTAATGAAAAAGAGACAACTATAAATGTATTTAAGCTGCGAGAGAAATAGATAAAACGCGTTTCTATATAGTTTCCCCATATTTCGTCTCCTCTTTGTGCTATGGTTCGTGCACCACACTACTCTATTGTAATATATGAACCCGTACGCGTGAGAAAGTGTGAAAAAAGGGGGAGAGAGAGAGAACGTTGTAATCTGTACTATATTATTTTCTATCATGTACATGCGCAATTTTCTCAACGCATCTATTTGTGTGAGAGCAAGTCTAGCGTGGTATAGCGTTGGATTGTAGTAAATATCACTTTTAAGAGTTTTTTGTGTATTGTGTTATTTACATTGTTAATATATATTAAATAATGCCGAAAACAAAAGCTGATTGTGTTCGAGAGCATTGTGCAAGAAAAAAAGTAGACTTCTACAGAGCGTGTTCGTAAATTTCGTGCGAGACAGAAAGCGTTGCAGGTTATATCAGCTGTCGAAAATGTTGTTTTTATTGTATCCAACAACTTCTATCTTTAATAAATGTTACTTCAAGTAATTCTATATCTCTCTCTTTCTCTCGTTTACCACATCCTTAGTTATTCATAACATTATCTTACAAATTAACTAGAATGCAAAGTCACACTCGATTTTTTTCAATAATCAATCAACAATCTGATAATTATGACTGACAAGTATTATAAAATTTGTGATAATAGAAAGACATCGGATGTATAATTTCTATACAAGCTGGTTCCCGGCGAGTTTCTGCCTCTCCACCTGCCACTCCTTACCGTACCACCCCTTCTCGCAGTCCCTCCTTCCTCATGCCCCCTTACCTTACCCCCATTCCCATACCCATCTTCTATTGCTACCTTTCACCTCTTCACCTACCACCCTTTACCATGCACCTTTTCCTCTGTCCCTTCTTCTACCTACCCTTACTTTAATTCCCCTTCTCCCTGCCCCTTTTAATCCCATTATCTTGTATTCAACCCTGCGTGTTACTGCCGCAACTACCTCCACCCATCGTTCCCAATGCCCCTTGCCATACCTCTCGGTCTCCTACCCTTCTGCACCCTACGCCCTTTCCCTGCCACCCCTTTCCCAACCTCCCATTCCCCATCACCTATTTGTTTGTCCCTCTTTCATTTTCCCTCCTCCCCAACCCCTCTTAACTCTTCCCGTGCCCCTCTTCCCCTGCCCACCTACCCCCTGCCACCTCTTTCTCTTTCGGCTCTTCCCTTCCAACTCTTCCCTCAACACTCCCCTTTCCCTTCCCCTTCAGTCTTCGATCCCATATACAACATTTCATTTCTCTATCTTACATTTTTTGGGCCAGGAACACTGGTGGGTATTCACAGTGGATAGAATTGTGAATCTAAACCATTCTCGAATCGCCATGAACACACACAAAAATGTTCATAAAAATTGGTCCAGCCGTTTAGGAAGAGTTCAGTCACGTACATACGCACAGAAGATTTTTATACGAGTATATAAAGATCGGAGCATAAATACAAATTTTTAAAATATCTCGACCCCAGCGCCACCTACTCGGTAAAAAAAAGTTATGCAAACCGGAAGGCCAGAGGAACATATAGTGTGGATATGAGATGAATAGCTCAAGTGGTTCACGACTTATAAGAGCAGCAACATGCGTACCAACGATTTTATATATTAAGTTGTGTTATAAATATAATTCTGTTTGTAAATGTTGTAATTGACATGTTCACCTGTTATGGGATTCGTTTGTTTAATATATATATACGGTAACCATTGTTGCCTTTCCAAAATATCTGGATACTGTAGCGCATCATAAGAACGATGCGTATCTGTAATGATTTATGTTGTATTGTTGCGACGCATGATTTTTCGACTGTTTCACAGACCATTACTATTCCAACTTTATTTACTGTTGGTGCATTAAAACGACGCGCATGTTCGCCAAAAGGCTATTTTTCTAATCGGAGTACCAAGAACACAACCGACGTCCACAACACAGAGACGAAAGGAGGTCACGCGAGAACACTTATACTGGAAGACGCACAGAGGCAAGTTCTGACTATGGAGTAACCATATGACCCAGGTGTCAACGAAACACCCCAATCAAAGGAAAATATTCGAAATACGGAGACTGGGTAACAGCAAGGTGCCGTTGATTCTGTGTTGATGCCGATAGTGAACGAGTCTCAGATCCCGGGCGACTTACAACGAACTATAAAAGAAGCATTGGGTCGGAAGAGACAGGGAAGAGCCACCAATTTCAAATGGCCCGCGGTGAAAGGAGATTACCAAATGAGGATTACCAGGTCAGGGGAACATATGTTCGCCTCCGACAATCTGGTCAACCGGACATCACGCTCACAAAACGGGTGTCATTTTCCGTAAAATAGGGGGGAATAAGACGATGGCTACAGCCATCGCACAAACTACCTGTAATATCTAGCCACAATCATAATATGTTTCTCATTGATACACAAGAACATGTATGAAAAGGCCATTTTCAGTCCCAAACAAATTTACTAGTTAATTTTTCATTACTTGCTTACAGCCCACGGAGAAGATATTACCAAGTAGACATGGAAACAACAACAAGCAGGGAGAACAGTTTAACATGGAAACAGCAACAACGAGAACAGCAGGTGAACATAGAACAACGCGCAGAACGGAACGCTACAACAAACGGTAGTCTAGCGCAGAAACAGTAAAATGAAATCAACAACACGTACACGCTCTTTCAATTTAAAATATTAAAACACACCGACGGAAGAGACAAAGCGGTGAGAACCAGAGCGCAGTGGTTATCTGCAGATAACCCGAAGCGAAGAGTGTGGCCCAGTAGCCAATCGGACGATAGCCAACAACTCCCAACAACAAGTGAAGCAAATCGGAGAGCGCACTAACACACAGCGAGCGACACTCATAAACCGACAAAAAGAACAGTAAAGAGCTTAAAACGAGCGAAGAATAAACCGATCGGAAATATATTTGCTGTGGATTGAACTCATTGCAGTCAGAACTAGAACCTTCAGATGAACGGACGTGGCTGCGAGCAATCACAAAGCCAAGATGACAAACTACACAGTAAGGAAGACAAACTACGCAGTAAAGGAGACAATCTACACAGAGACGACGAGAGGAAAAGAGTAAGGGAAACAACCGCAACAGCAGCAAGACGTAGGCAGACGGTGACGTGGTAACTATTCTTAAGAAAATAAAAATGATTGATATAAAATAAAAGTGGCCTAGTTTCCGTAACGATAGATTAAACAAATCGAAACAAATAAAATTCAAAGTTAAACAAAAACTAAAATAAAAGCAGAAAAGAAAAAAAAAGAAAAAAAGAGACTGAGGGCCGCGTACAACGTCGCGGGGCCCTACTAGTATATATGTATATATATATATATATATATATATATATATATATATTTCTAAGTTCTACTGTAACCCCTGAGAGCCTAATATCTTTTAATCTAGGTCACGGAGTGTCTCTTCAAACTTCCCACTTGCTATTATAACGATGTCATCTGCATATCCTGGACATCGTATCCCATTCTCGGCTTCATAGAAGGGGAGAAAGTACCCCCCCTCGCTGTTGGCAACCCATTACTGTTTGTACCCTAATGCTGGTACCATTCACTCTAGTCTCAGCTGTTCTTGTCCTCAATAATGAGTGTATCCAATTCACTATGATTGGGTCTATTCCCCTATCTACTAGTGCGGTACATATTTTCACGTGACTTGTATTATCCAAAAGCTTCCTCAATGTCCAGAAAGGCACATAGGGTGATCTTCTTCCTTTCAAGGGGTGCCTTAATTGCTCCCGTCAGGTTAAGCAGTGCGGTGTCAGTCGACTTTCCCGCCCTGTGTGCATATTGGTCTCGGTGTAACGGTATCCGATCCAATACTGTCTCTCGAACGTGCTTGTCTATCACTTTTTCCATCGTTTTCAACAAAAACGATGTTAAGCTGATAGGTCTGAATGTTTTGGGTAGTGTTGCATCTTTTTTCCCCGCCTTAGTGATAAAAACAACACTGGCCATTCTCCAAGGGGTTGGGATATGACCTAGTGCCAGGCTACTGATCAGGATCTTCTTCAGTTTTGGGAGTATATCTGTTACTCCGTTCTGCAGTAGAGCTGGAAATATTCCATCTACTCCCGGCGATTTGAGGGCTTTAAAAGTGGATATTGCCCACCTTATTTTTCCTTCATTAATCACAGACTTGGCGAATTCTATGTTCGCCCTATTTGGAGTATTTCACATGTGCCTCCTGGTAAATGGATATCCAGGAGTAATTGAATTTTCTGCTCCTCACTTTCCGGAAAAGAGTTATCTGGTCTACGGAGTCAGATCCTCTATAGTTACTCTATAGTTACTGCGCTTGGCTTTCCTTATCTCTCTATTGTAACTGGTGAGCTCTGTTGTGTATGCCTCCCATAGCTTCCTCTTCTAGCTTCTAGCTTCATTATACAGCCTTCTTATATTTGCCCTAAGTCTTTTTGGCGCTCGTTCCACCATGGGACGTCCCGTTCACGCCTATGTTTGATCATATGACACGCACTCATATATATATATATATATATATATACCTACATTGAAGTCATTTACTACTTGCTCTAGCTCCAGGGAGTGTCTATGCACTCTACCATTCTGCCTACCTATGGCATCTGTTAATTGTGACGCATACTTCCCCATTCAGTTTTTTTAGGGTTTCTTTTCAATTGTTGGGTCCCTTTATCGCCTCGAATCTTACTATTCTATGGTCAGTCATGGATGGTTCCTGTGAAACATACAAGTTTTTATGTCTCATTCCATGGACATGCTACAGAATGTTACATCTAAAACATCCTGCCTATTCTTGGTAACAAAGGTCGGTATGCATCCCTTGTTAGTAAAAGTAAGGCGATTACGTATAAAGAATTCTAGACACTTACCCCTGTTACTGGTGTCTGTGCTTCCCCAGACCTTATTATGTGCGTTCGAATCGCAGCATAACAGGATAGGTAGTCCAAGTTTATTGCAGAACTGCACGAGGCGTTCAATTTCCTCTGGAGGTGATGCGTGCTCTCCCGCGCAGTATGCTGAAGCAATGACTACTCGCTTCCTTCTGCCCTTCTCTTCCAACTCAGTGAATACCGGTACGCAGTCCCGAGTTAGAAATTCTGAAAGTATAGTGTAATTAATATCATTCCTCGTATGGCAATTATTACATTGCAAAACAATTTTTACAACGAGTTCGCTTGAAATTTTTTGTTTCCGATGGAATAACGGCAACGGAATCATTAAAACTCTTACAAACATGTTATGAGGACTCTACAACGCAAGTATTTAAGTGGCATAAAGTATTCAGTGAGGGTCGTGATATCGTGGAAAACATGCCTCATTCAAGTGGTCCATCCACCTCTGATAACGGCAAAAACATCGAAAAAGTGATGGAAATTGTACTCGAAAATCGTCGTGCTGGCATTAGAAAGATAGCAGAGACACTCAATATCTCTTATGGATCGACTCATCACATTTTGGTTGATGCTTTGGTTATGAAACGTGTCACCGACAGACTAGTACCAAAAGACCTGAATTTTTAGCATTTTTTGGACATTTCAGCTTAATTGTGACGGAGGTTTTGGCCAAACATGAAACAAAAATCATTGCTCAACCACCGTATTCACTAGATTCGGCACACTGTGACTTATTTCTGTTTCCGAGGAACGCGTCATGAGTCTATTAAGGATATAACAAGTGTATCAAAAATTGGATTTACAGTTGCCATGCTTGTATTGACTCAAAAGGAGCCTATTTTGAAGGCGATAATAAAGATTTGTATTGAAATGCATAAAAATTTTGTTTTTTAACCTGTCCGGGTCAATTTTGATATATTTATATGTATATATAGCAAATACATTTTTGAAGTGTTTTAACGGTTACATATCCAAAATATTTCACATCTATATGTTAGTACGCCAAACAAATCCCATACAAATTTTTGATTCCCTTTTTAGCATAGTAAAACAATTATAATTAACATAACGTTCTTACTACATATTCGTATGAGTAATTGAACTACGCCACTATAGTAAAAAAAAACAAATAATAAGCTGCAATTATTTATTGGTTTATAAAGATTCAACATGCCAATACCACTGCTGCTGATTGCTTTTGCATCGAGCATTATTAGAAGTTGACGAAATTATTAAATAATAACAATTTATTTGTCTAATAGTCTATTCACACTGGCCAACATCTAACATCTTGTGCGTAAGGGGCCAAAGAAGGAAAATCGACGCGTGTAATTGGCGATTTGTCTGTTTGATCAAGTGTGTGAAGAAAATTTGATTTCTTCTTCCCTCATGGGATTTTTATTTTTCCGTTCTGTACAGACATATGTGATTTGGGCGGGATAATTTGGATTAGGTTCAAAATAATTTCGATGCGCAGAGAGTGACAAAGAGACAAAGAAAATTGTGAAAAATTGCGTGAAATTTAATAAAAAAAATGGAAAATCACAGCCAAAACCAGATGTCGGAAATCATTGATGCGTGCAAGGCTTTGCCATCATTGTGGTACGTCAAAAGCAATATTGCCGCCGCACAATAATCTACGTCTGCACTCATTGCGTTTCAATAACGTACAAATAAAAAAGACAGAGATTTGACGAAATGAATTTCAAAGGTGTGTGGGCACACATCAAATTACAAAGTCACAAATTTGATCAAATGTGTGAATGGTGTATTTGGCCCTTAAGGTTTTGCCGTGCCGAAATTTCCTCATCAATTCCAACATCTCTGTAGGATGGTGCTATCCCATTCGGTTCCATTCGGTACTTTTCAATTACATCACTAATATTTTTTCAATCACAATGAAAACGAAAAAAAGAAAGTCTGCGCAAATGAATGGCAACTAAAAAGCGGCAAAATTTTTAATTCAAAAACGTAAGCACCTGTGGGTCTCCAGTAAAACTTTCCAAGGCGGATAACCAAACAGAGCTGTTGAATTTAGTTAGTTAAAGGCGTGAAGTACAAAAACAACAGCAAAAGGAGCACCAAAAAGCGCAACACTAAGTACTTAAGGAGATATCCAGCACGTGCGTCTTTCAATCCGACTGGCTGGGATTCCTACGCGGATCTAATAATTAGAATTTAATTAAAAATAAAAAAAAATGCTTCTGACTTTAAATGTGATTTTATTGTACGTTTCTGTTATTGACAGATTTGACTATATCAGATCTAATTTCTTATCTGAGAAAATATTTCTTCGGTGTGGCTGTTTCCGGGGGTCATTTGCAGCGATTTTCAAATTTTCTTTGTTGGCTCTGTTATGGACATTTAAAATATTATGTAATACGCAGCAAGACATGGTAATGATGGCATTATTTTTTGGATGGCTATCAACCCCTTTGTCGGGCACGTCCTTTTCCCAAAACGTTACTTGTGATACGAATTTACATATTTTTGCAACATTTATTTAGAACTTACAAACATCCAAACGCTTCGTGGCATGTACATGGTACAAACAAATGTAAATAGATCGTTGCCATTGTAGAACTCTTTGATTTGACCAACGCTGCTATAAGTCGTAGCAATAAATGCTTCTATTGTTGAGCAACGATTAAAACGATCGCCAATTTATTTTCAAAATATATTTTGTTATAATTTTTTTTCACAACACATTCATTGGCAGCAGTCCTGACCAATATAAGATGTTGGCAGTGTGAATCGAAGTTTGACATCTTTAACAAATTCCACGCGTTCCTCGAAATTGTACTCAGTGTGAATAGCCTATAAGGATTTTTGCCAAATTCTTCAATTCGTTCCGCATGGATACGTGCATTTTGGAAACTGTGTCATAAGTTGGTTTGAATTCACAACTTTTCATCATTAGACCTTAAAGGGACAAATACACCATTCACACATTTGATCAAATGTGGGACGTTGTAATGTATTGCACGCCCAAACACCTTTCAAGTCCATTTCATCAAATCTGGGTTTAAAACTAACCGCCGATGAAAATCAAATCTTTTTAATTTTTTTGACACATTTGTTCAAGTCAAATCGCCAAACACACCCGTCGATTTTCCGTCACATCACGCATTGGCCCTTAAGTCAAAATATGAGAGTCTACCCCATGAATTACATTTTTCTAAGTTTTTAAGACAAATTGGTGATGGATAAGCGAGACAATTTCCAATGTATTGTGACAATGTTATTGAAATTCCGCTGCGATAAGTTATCAATCAAATCTAAACAATCTTATCAATGACATATTTGAAGAGTCACACTTATTAGATCACATGATAAATCCTTTATTTTTAGCACCAACGAATGAGCATTGCTCTATAGTTAATCGGGATGTGATGAATCGAATGGCGAGTGTATTTAAGGACCATTTTCATGACTTACAAAATAAATTAGTTGCTGTCACAACTTCACAATTGTAATAAATCCATTTAGAGTAGCCCTGCAGTGTAAATCGATTTTTGTTCTCTTTTCGGACACTTTTTTGTCTGTGATTTTTTAAATTCGTCTATTTTTATTTTATTTAGCCGAGTAGTCCTGGACAGACCATTTGCAGAAATGTAAACGCATAAAAAGTATAAATTAGAAGCCAAAATTGGATGAGAGTGAGCGTCACCGCTATATAAAAATACGAGCCAATCCGTAAATATAATATGCACGTTTGCAAAATGTTTTTTTTTTTTTTTTTTTTTATTATTAATTTACAATCTATCAATAAGACAATAAGTAAATTAGTTGAAAGTTCATAATATAACAGAAATAGCTGTACTCCAGTGAGAACAGCTATTATATTCAAAATTCTATAATTAAGAGTTTATTTACAATATATACAAAATTTAATCTCTAAAAGGTAAATCTAACACATGATTTCTTTTAAGTCTTCGAGTTGTATCGCTATTATCAAGTAGGCCTATTTCCAAAACATTTAAATGATCATGTAGTCTCTCAACATACCTTGTGCTTATTCTACGTATTTCATATTTAATGTATGGAATATTTAAATCTTTGTGAATTTGGTCATTAGCCACAAACCAGGGGGCGTCAACAATAAGTCTAAGCGTTTTGGACTGATATCGTTGAAGAATTTCTATATTTGATTGGCTTAATTTGCAAAATTAAAAAAAAAAATTTTTTCTTTTGTTTGTGATCGAAATTGTGAAGACAAATTGGCAGCTAACTTTGAAATAATTTTATTAGTTCGTCGAACTAGGCAATACGTTAAAAAATGATCTATTATGATATAGGCAAGGCGTGAGAATAGCCCTAAGGGCCGTTCTCACGACTTACCGATACATAAGAAAATACGAAACGGCACGATATGATATAGGCGAAATAATATTGAGTAGTGCTTGTTACAACATCACAATTATAATAAATCAATTTTGAGTAGCCCTGGAGAATATTTGAAGAGGTAGACAGTCCAATTGCAAAAACGTAAACACAATAAAATTATAAATTATCAGAAGAAAAAAAAAATGGATGAGAGTGAGAGCCGCCGCTGTAGAAAAACACGAGCCAATCTATGAATATAATGTGCGCGATTGCATTTAAAATTTTAATACAAAATTTCAATTTTGTTTGTTTTTATTTTGCTTTTGCTTTGGTTTTTTGCCGATCGAGTTGGCAGGTATCTTTGCAAAAAATTCTGATAAATTTATCGGCTCTCCGAACTCGGCGATACGGTTATAGGCTTAATAAGACTCGTGACATTGAAAACTAGCATATCGCCTGAAAAATATGAACGGTAAAGTTATAGGCAAGTCATGAAAACGGCCCTAAGACTTGTAATAGCTGTGATAAATTCATGTGCGACGATGAACGGGAAATTAACACTTATCCACTTGAGTTCTTAATTTCATTATATGTAAGTGGTTTATCCTCGCATAAACTATCATTGAAAGTCAACTGCATTGTAT